>JAXQQM020081662.1:0-18472 GCA_034641835.2 Pinus albicaulis | reverse complement strand
AGATTCCACAGAAGATTGATTTAGGATGGTCTGATCCATTCTTAGTGTGACAATTTTTTTTGTCACTTAGAGGATCATATCAACTTGTATCGAAAAGGATGACTGCCCTGAGACGAGAAGATGTTCGTAACAGGAAAAGAAATTGAGGCCTTTCATCAACAACCTTTGAGGACAAAGCTTTTTGAGGAGGAAGGCAATGTAATGAATAAATAATGTAAATAATGATTAATTAGTTAATTAGTTATTAGGTTGAAAGGCCATGTCTGATGAGACATGACCTTTCATGAAGAGGCACCAGCCTAGGTATATAAGCAAGCCTCATTTGTAATTCTCAAGCATCTCATCTCAATTCATTCATCATACACTATTTAATATATGATTGTATCCTCATGGATATTCGGATATTTCAAGTCTTCTGGAATATTTAACTTGAGAAGGAACTTTGTTCGCTTCATGGGACTTCCCAGAAGAAAAGTTATAGCAGAAATGTGAGCAATTTTAATCACAAAGCCCTGCATGTCCACATACAACATATTACTTGCACAAAAAATCAAATCATCTTTCTTATAGCCTCAAGGTAGATTTCCAATTTAATCCAAAAAACAATCAAGGCTTTTTTGCTTATTAATTTCATGCAACAATTTCCTACAACTATGCAAGATTATCACAGAGTTATACACCAATTCAATAGAGAACTAATCATCATGTTCACAACTCATAGTTAATAACACTCATCTGAAATATGGTTGAAGTTTAAGGTTGGACTTCAATTTTCCACCCAACCTTAGACTAGTTGCAGCCTATATTTCTTGTAATAGTCACCCCCGATCCAGATCCACGATCCAAGGATATTTTTCAAGCGAACTCGGCTAGAATTCATGCTCATCGCTAGGAGTATGGGAATTTACAGTATAGGTGGTTTATCAGTTGTGGCAAGCACCGCAGGAATTCACATTTTTGTGTGGTTTATCAGTTGTGGCAAGCACTGTGGGAATTCACATTTCTAGGTGGTTTATAAGTTGTGGCAAGCACTGTGAGAGTGGTTTATCATCCCAAGAATCTCACTTTGTCCTTCATCCAATTTCTTTGATTCCAAAAGAGAAACCCTCTTTTGTTGTTTGAATACCTTTTTATCATTTTTCTTGTGTGTCTCTTCATGTTCCTAATGGAGCATTCTTCAAGATCGTTATTGCTTGCTGCCCATTGATTAAGCAGTGGTGCCAGCTAACAACTCTCAGGTTCTTCCTTTTTCCCCTCAGATCGTGGATTTGTGGTCCCACTATTCAAGTTATTCAAATAAATCTATAATCATTTATAATCATAGTTTAATTGCATTACGAAAATCATGGGGAGTATACCAGGGGGTTACAACCAAGAGTTGTCTACCCTCCATGACTGGCATATCCACCCTAGCATTGCCACCCCCCTCATCCCCCTCCCCTGTCGACCCTTCCCCCAGTCCCACCTCTTGGCAGCCCCATACTCCAAATTTCTTTAAACTAAAATTTGATGGTGCCTCCCAGGGAAATCCAGGTCTTGTAGGATACAATGGAACTTTTCATGACCATCAAGGTTCCTTCCTATACATCTTCTCGGGTTTTTTGGGCATCTCTAACAACAATGCAATGGAATTAAAAGCCTTACAAGGTAGCATCCACATAGTTTATTCCTTGGGCTATTAAAAACTAGTGGTGAAAGGTGATTCCTAGATGGTTGTCAACATGTTCACCAAAATTATTTAAGGATCCCCCCAAGCAAAGTGTGCCATGGTTAGTGTTTGGTGAGCACCTTGGGTAAGGTAACCACTCCCCTTAAATCCATATAAGTCATCATTCCTCCGCATGCTCATCGAAAAGGTGACAAGATAGCAAACCATCTAGCTAACAAGGGATGCAAAGACCAAGCCACCTTGATCCCAGCCTTATGGCACTCGTTTTCGAAATCACCTCTCAAGCAGCTTTGTATGGATTTGGCCCTAAAGGATTCTCATTCCTTGGATGGGGTGATAGGCACTAGACAGATGGGGGAGCACGATGCCATCGTCCCACCAACTACAAGAGGAGGGAGACGTGGCATCGCCACCCCCTGATGACATCACACGGTACACCACACATCACATCAATGTAGAATTTATGGGCATTAACTCAGCAATTATCCCGTCAATCATGTCTCCCTAGTTCATTTCAATGCAAGATCTATCCCGGCATTTGCAGAGATATTGGTTTGTTAATTCCTCCCCTACTTGATTGCTTATTGTTGTAAATGAGCCAATTCTCATGCTGCACATTGGTGTAGGCATGAGTTCGTTAATTATTATGGCATGCAACACCATCTCCATGTGCATGTGGAAAATGCATTACCGACTGTGTGTGGAAGTTTATTGTACACTTTGGTTTATGGTGATAGGGACTAGTTCAGTGTCACCGGCCTAGACATAAGTATTTCAATAGGGTAAGGGATGTTCTTTGGTCAGTTTGAGCTTTGTTCCCTGTCCAGACTCATCCTCTTTTACAAGGGTGTTGGACTTTCTTGCTGGTAAGGTGGTTTCGAGCCAATCTCTATGGTTTATTGGAGCCTATACCACAATCATCACCTCGTCCTCACATACTTTCATGCTGGGTCCTCCCTCACTTGCTCCTCTCGTTCTTGAACCTTTTCTTCTCTGCTAGTGCATCTACTTGCATTTTGGTTTAGCCTACCTCTTGTACTCTTGTAATTCTCTCCCTGCAACCCTTTCCTTGTTGGTTATCAACTCTTCACTGCCCCCTTTCCTTGTTCACGTAAGGATTCTCTCATTAGGGGTTGGCAGTTGCCATGCCAAGACAACGAGCCTGAGTACATCAAGGCGTAGCATACTACCATGAGCTCAAAGGTTCCAGAGCCCAGCATCACGCAGAGAGCTCGACTGCTCGGTACAGCGAATTCACTTTGCCAATCATTTAGATAGAAATTGCCCAAGCAAAGTAAGACATAGTGGACAAACAACGTTGCATAACGGACTCCGAGGTGCTCGCATAGGTAGCAGGCTGGATTTGGTACACAGGCCACTCCTGAGGTCAACGGTGAACACAATCACTACATGCACACAGTGGACCATTACTAGCATCTAAAATTGTTGTTAAGTAGGGTGTTGGCGGATAGGAACGCTGCCAAAGAAGATATTCTTCTCCAACTGGATGATTTGCAGATGTTGATTCATTCCCATGGATAGCGAACTCAGGAAAATTGAAGTCCACCTCGTTCTACCCCTTGATCCAGGTTGCTCTCTCGGAGGTAACAGGGAACTCATCCTTGTTGAAGCCTTGGATTCTGGATAATCTTGAATGGTTTATATGTCATCTGGTTTTTCACTTATTAGTCTTAGTTTTTTTGTTTTTCTGTTAAAGAACCACCCTAAAGGGCATGAATTCCAGACAAACTTGCTTGAATTTTGGTATACCTTCTGTAAAAAAATTGTATGGCTCCATGAAACTGAAATTCTGTGCCTGGTCTGGTTTCCCTAGTGGCAGGTCAAGACAGATTTCAAGACATTCTGATGTATAACAGTGGTCTGAAGGAATGGGAAAATTTTACTTCAAAAAAAAACGTGCATTGAAACCATAACTCTATTGCACTTTTCTTCTTTCATCAAGTAAACCTATACCACTTATCATCTTTCTAAAAGAATGTACTAGCTCTCATCATGCACAATACCATGGCCTTCACAATAATATATGATAAATTACCAATGTTCCACCAAGTCTCCTGGAGGTGGGAGCGAGGGGGCGAGGGAGCGGCCTATGCAAAAGCTCCCTACCATTTTTCAGGAAACATGGGGGGACGTGAATCTCAAGATTATAAATATAGAAATATATATATCTTATAATATATTATCTTGACATTCTATCATTGAAGGGTAATAATAAATATTTATAATGCAACTGTATTTTTCATTTTTGCAAGGAATGTATATACAGTCATCATACACTTACATCATGAAAGATAAATCATAAATGATAAAATTTCAAAATTATAAATCGATGAATGATGAATCATCTAACTGAAACAAATTTAAAACTTAAAACTTAAAACTTACATCATGGATTCATATGTAAATTTGTAACTGTATAATCATTAATGTAACTACTAACAATGTACAATGAAAATAAAGTTTAAGATATCATATGAGTCGTGACATATAAATATTATATCGTTAATATGACTTTAGTAAAAGTTTACAACTAAGTCTGAAGCTCTCAATATTAAAACTTCGTAGAAATGGATTTTGGTGTATCACCTTATGATGAAACATAAAACATAAACATAACTGTATTATTTGTATAGAATGCTTTCTAGAATACTTAAGAATATTCTTGAGCAAATTATAAATGTGAATGTTGGTAATGAAAACAAATGAGCATAAAGAATAATTTAATTAAACAATGATTTGTTAAAATGTCTTTTATTTTCAAATTTCAATTTTTTTTTTTTTTAATTGTAGACTTTTTTTATAAGTCTTATCCATAAACCATATATAAACATAAAAACCCTTCGGCTCCCTAAAGCACCCTCAACCCCCTCAATAGAGGCATTCACTGGCGATATGAGTACCTGATTTTGGAGGCACGTCAGAAAGCATCCTAGAAGGTCCCCACGACTATTGCAGGAGAAGCAAGGTGAGGATTCTAGATCCCTAGGTGGGGGGCAAGTCCCCGTGTAACACTGTAAATTACAAGGAAAGCATCATACCACATTTTTACATAAAGCACCGAATTCAAAGTAACCAAGCATTTATTAGATACATGTACTCCATGTCCATATTGCACCTAGCAGTCTAAGTTCTAACCTGACTCATATGGATTTGGATGCATCTTATCAGCCAAATTCATATAAGACATTGCATAAATACTTGTTTAAATCTCATTGACCAATCACCAAGGTACATACCTTGTATTTATTTTCAATTTGTTAAGGTACATAGCTAGAGCATTGTTAAATTAAGCCATGGATTTTTTTTTTTTCCTCATTTCCTTTTTCCCAATCTTCTTATTCCAGTTATAAGATGTTGGTAATGCTTCCTTCTGGTCTCCTATTGGCTCTTATATATTTTCCTGCAAATTGGGATCAATCATTGGCACCATGTTTGTAACAAATTTTTGGTCACCTTACTCCACACCAATGTTTTAAGACTCAGAATTAGTTGGAATCGCTTCAGGGTCAACTCAGACTCGACTCAGCCTTGACTTGAAATCAGAAATGTTTGATTTTATGAACTCAAAGCTTCCAAACCATTAGAGACAAAATATATGGAAAGCCTGTTCATGTATATTACTACCTCAGGGTGAATATATGGAAAGTCTGTTCATGTATATAGTACCTAATTATGAATATATCATAATGGCACGACTGCAATACATATCTGAAACAAAACATGTAATCAAATTTCTTTTTTTCTCTATTGTAAGTTGTAAGTTGTTTTCTCTATTAAATTAATAGATTCAAACCTACTGTAATAACCGTAAATGCAGAGAACGAATAAAAATAATAAATAAAATAAACAGAGAACCTTAAAAATCAAATAATTTAACCAAGAACGTATAAGGAAATTATCATGGGCATACAATCAAATTAACTGAGGCAATCTCTTCCATAAACGCCAACTTCACTAAATACATCTTTGCAAATTAGATCTATTCTAATCCAGATAGAACGCGTCTCAACCCTTTTATATAGGGAACTTAACTCGTCTTCATCGCTATCCATTCCTTATTAAAATACCCAAAATCCTGTTGTTATCTGGAATTATCACTACAGTTCTCTTTTATCCATTAATGATTATTGCTGTTCGCAAAAAAATTGGCTATCTTCGTCCTAAAATCAAATATCTAATAATAACTAATAATTCATAATCAAAACCCTCCAATAAACATATGTTTCTGCATTAGTTGTGTGTACTGTTTAAAGAATTACTATAAATACTTAAAATAGAGTCTACTTAAGAAATGCAAATATTGAAGCACAGATTGTACTTTCAAAGATATACTTTTCCAAGGATCAGCATTCTCACTACAAATCTAGATGTTTGAGATTTACAAAAACATGATCCTATAAATTTAAGGCTTTTGCGATTAGTACTTTGTGTAGAAATATTTTCCAAATATATCATATTCATTGTTGATAAAGTTGACATTTCAAACCAATCTACTGTGGTTCATCTTCAAAAACAAATTCATGAATAAATTAGATCTCACAAATAAAGTATAAATAAGAAAATGAGAGATAAACGACCAAAAAAAAAAAAAAAATGATAGAGAAATCAACCAAAATTACAACAACATAAACCCTGTAATCGCAGTGCAGCAAAGTTTCCTAACCTTTTCTAAAGGATTAACGACGTCCAGCAGTGACTAATAATTAATAATAATTATAATTAAATTTTAAGCTCACAATTTATTTTTATCTTCGATGTTGTAAGATATGTTCTTGAAGTTTCACAATAAATACTCTCAGCTTCTCGACAAACCTCTCGCTGAATAGATTATCCCAAGAGCTAGCTGCCAAAATCTCTAAATAACTTTCTATGCTGTCTTTGAAGGCCTCACATTCTAAAATGTAATGCTTTTCTGTTTCCATTTTTCCGGAAGAGCAAAAAATATACTCTTTTCTCCCACACTTCATTTGGCATTTTCCAGCCCCCTGTTTCACAACCGAGTTGATGAGAATTAGTCTTTAATTGAATAATAAGAATTTTGGCTCTCCAAGAAATATTGGCCCCTATGTACGCTTTTTGTTGATGATTATAAGTGGGATTAAACTCTTCAATATAATACTTTTTCTTTCTCCATGCTCCTTCTCTCGAATACATTTGTGGAAATTATCCATAACAAAAGTTTTTATCTCTTTATTGTTTGTGGGATACATGTTTAAGCAAATGCCCTATTTTCTAAACCATTTGTTATTTTGCCGCATCCAAGTCCTCTTTCTTTTCCACAATATGTCATTAAACGCAACCTTAGGCCATTTGTCTTCTTCCATTTGCTCAATTTTTTTAAAATACCTTATGACCCGCACCATCGCAATTGCTTCAATAGGTTCAACCCTTGTTTCCCTTAACAAGATAGCATAATGTTAGAACGAAGCCTTTTGTGATCCATAAAGTAGATAAATGTCTTTTGGATTAATCAAGTCATTAGGATTTGGACCAAATCCTAATGATGTGATTAATCCGAAAAAACATTTATCTAAGATAGCATAAGGAACTGCACTTTTAATTTTGAATTTGTTTGTAATCAAACACTTCTAAATTTTCTCAATTTGTTTCCACTGCTTGTGGGATGTATTGTTCACCCACAGTTCACAACCGTAGAGAATCACCAAAATCACTAAAAGCCCAAAAAGAGTTGGAGTGGTTTTCGAGTCCCATAACTTTGTCTCTCTACACCTATTTTGAAAAGCATAAAATGATTTCCAACCCCCAAAAGTTCTTTTCTTTCTACATCCATCCCAACTTAGATTTATGTTGAAGTCAATTTTGAGGTATTTATAATCCACAGCTTCCTTCAAAATAGAACTTATGGTGGTTATGTTTTATTTTGTTAGAAAAAACCACTACTTTTGTTTTGCTCATATTGACTTGCATCTCCACACATTTACAAAAATGTTCAACAAAAAGTAAGTGCTCTTGCAGATTTAGCAATCAGAATAAGGTCATTTGTGTAGGAAATAAACGTTATAACAAACCTGTACAAATAGATACCATCATCCCCATTGTGAATTTAATCACTTTTCAATCTTATTGATATATAAACCAAAGAAAGTAAAAAACAATGAGCACACTTATTTGACCCTAAGTTAAAACCGAGAAAAATGCAAGGTTACCATTACCGCTGCTTCCCTAGAGGCAATAATGCGTGATTTATCAGTGTCGCCCACCGATAAATTTAATATACATCACAAAATATGGTACGGAGAAGTGGCCATGAATTATTTAATGGAGATTTATCTTACCTTTCTTTATCATACAAAGGGAAAATGCAAATGAGCGACTCTTAAAAGACTGCTTAGCTGACATTAGACTCATATTTAAAGAAGATCTCCAGATAAACAGTTTAAACCAAACAAATAACAAGATCGTGAGAATTAGCTTTGGAGTTTGCAGAAAATGCCCCGCTTCATCGATTGAAAATGCAAACGGAAACTATTTAGAAAATTTAGAAGCATTTACCTTGTTGAACCAGGGATCGTGAAGAATGTCGCTGCCGCGCTTGTGGACAATGCAGGGGCGGGCAACTTTTGCGCTGAAGTTACGCCAGGGCCCTATGTTACGAACGAAAAGGGGAGCACGCAGCCGAGCCAAGGAACGGTAAGCGGATCGAACCTGCGACATCCTGTCGACCTGGCTGGCTGGCTGGATCGTTTTCTCTCTCTAGCTCGGCTCACAGCTAGCTCGTTACAGCTTCCTTCTATCTGCTTGTCTTTTCTTGTTTTTGCGAGGCCAACAGTGCGTCCCTTGCCAAACGCCTGCGCCTCTCGAACCCCAAACATTTTGGGGGATTTACTTAACATGTCTTCGGCCAGGGTACACAAACGAAACAGCAACCTGTGGCTCCCACGGACAGAACCCAGCAAGCGGTGGTCCCGGCAGCTGTGACGCGTCCCCTGGTAGCCGCGTCCGCAGTCTTTCCGACTTTGTTTACGTCCCACGTGGCATTCTTCGTCGTTCCTATTGGTCGCCTTAGATCCTAAAGACCTTTGGTTCTTGCATCAAGACTGCCACGCTGGCGTAAAAAAAACTTATAATACATTTATCGTCCAAGTTGGAATCGGCAAACGCAATTATTAAGGGGACGCGGAATATCTTTAAGACCTTTGATAATTCCCGAGTCGCCCACGTACATGCACTTCTAAGTCCGGAATAATTAAACCCAATACTAAGAAATCCGGAATAATGAAAACTATGGGAAACCATATCAAATCAAATTTCCAAAATGACAGTACAAATTCGTTCAGACGATAATAACCATAAGTTAAGGCTAAGATCGGGCCACAGACCCGATTCCTCTCCATAATTCATCTTTGCTCAAAAAAGCTGGAAGATTCTGCCCGCTTGTGTGAATATAACATTTTTGAAATGGGAGTTTTTTATTTCAGGTTTATATTTTTATTTAATTTGTATATAATTTTGTATGATTTATTGAAGTCACATAATGGGTGAAGTTTTTACAATAAGTACCCAAAGGATTTTGTATGATTGATTGAAATTATGTGTCTTGATTAGCTCAATCGAAGTATCCAAAGGGTTTTTTTTAGAATGATAAATGTATATATACAATTAAAAAATCAATATAAATAACACAAATCAAAATTTCATCACGAATTTTTTCACTTAATTGTGGCTAAAAATTCATCAAAACTCCAAAGAGTCTCACTTAAAACAATTATTTTTAGTCATGTGGATGTTAAAATATCATCTCATATTATAAAATTTGATGTATTTTAATTGTATATATTATAGATAAATGTCATTTCGGATTAATCACATTATTAGGATTTGGTTGACGTTTCGAACCAACTAATGTGGTTCATCCTCAGAACAAGGTTCGAAACATCAACCAAACCCTAATGTGGTTCATCCTCAGAACAAGATTCGAAACGTAGACCAAATCCTAATAATGTGATTAATCTGAAATGACATTTATCTATTCTATGGATCACAAAAGTCTCACATCTAACATGTATATATTATTTTAAATCAACTCCATTATAAAATTTGATGTATTTTAATTGTATATAATATTTTAAATGAGAATATTTTAATTCTTATAAAATTGGATTATTTAATTAATAATATAATTATTAAGCCCCAAGGGTTAGCTCAATTGGTTGAGTCCCCGCTTGAAAGTACTCCCAGATTGAGAGGTCACAGGATCAAATCTCTCCCAGGCGGCAGCAGGGGTGTGAGCCTGATAGCCAGGCGACAGTGAATCACTCGGGAGGGGATTGTGATTTATTAGGCAGTCAGATTAGCTATGGTGCTGTGTGCGGGCACATAGAGACACATGTTTCACTTGGAAAAAAAAAAATATATATATATATATATATATATATATATATATATATATATATATATATATATATATATATATATATATATATATATTATTTTTTCTTTTAGCTAATCTATTTATATAAGATTTTTTTACAAGATGCACTAATTAAACAAAATATTAACAATTTCAGAAATCTAAACTTTTATTATTAATTTGGTTAGTTTAATTTCCCTTAAAATAAAGGTAAAAAAAAATTCTAAATTAAAATAATGCAAAGTACCTAACTTAACCTTAAAACACAAGTTAGTTTGGTTAGTTTAAAACTACTTAAATACAAACATGAATCAAATACATTTCATTATAAACATCGATCATATCATAACCTTTTCGTCAAAAACACCACCCCTCCAACCCATCTTAATAAAATAAATCTTATAATCATAAATAAATTATTATTAAATATATACCATAAGAATCCACATAACTTCTCCGGATGTGGGTGGTAGCCTTGATTGATGGGACATCAGTCCCTGGACACCTCTCGAGGAAGCTCGCGTGGGGGTGGCCATATGGCCCCCTACAACTCCATTATCCTTGCATTTACTCTGCCAGCTTGCTCTGCATTTACTCTCCCTCGCCGGCATATTCATCTCCGCGTCCTGCTCAGTTGGTTAGCGATGGAATTCATCTCGGGTAATCTGGAGTGTTCCTATTCTACTTGTCGTTCTCTGCCTCCCTTGTGGAGCGCTTGCCCTGTTGCTTGTGCTGAGCCAAGCGCTCGCACACAGACGGGGCGATGCTACTCGCTCTTGGGTTGTTTGGAGACATTACCAGGCCATCATTTCTCCCATAGTGCCTTTTGTTGTTCCAATTCCTTTCTGCATGCCCAATTTGTCAATCACTACGGGCTCCCATCGCTTTCTTCCTGTTCTAATTGTCTCAGGCATCTCCAGACTACTTTTGTAGCCATGCCACGACTCCGTCACAGAATGTGTTGCCGCTGTGGTGCGAGTCGAGGCCGGGATGCTCGCTCTCAACCTTCTACCAGCTCGGATGCAGAGACTTCCTCTGAGGACGTTGCCTGGGGGCGCTATCCGGATACTTGCAGCCAAAGAGGTCGCGCTTGCCATCTAGGCAATGTCCACGTTGCTCAGACCACCCCGCCTCCTTATGCTGATCCACCAAGGCTTGTTTCCCCTGCCTCCCATGCTTCAGACAGTCATGCCCTTCACCAGTACTCCCAGAGGGCAGAATTCCGCTTTGAATGCTCCTTCAATCAACCCATTGTCACTGCCTTCGTTACTGTCACTCTGAGAGAAGAGATGCCTAGCTTGATTTCTCCGCCCATGCCCGGTCCAATTCCCTCTCCCCTTGGTCCTAATCCTGTGCTGGCTACGAATATTCCCGTGAGACCTGTTGCGCCCTCTGGACCAGCACTTTCCGACTTGGGTAAGCAACCCATGTAGGTGGACGTGGACATCACCAACAAGGACAGCGAACCAAAGGAAAACATCGAAGTTCCAAGGGACGAGTACTGGTACCGCATTGTGGAGGAGCCGCCTTCTCCACCTCATGAGCAGTAATTCCCATTTGCCTTGGTCCACCATGGTACATTCGCTCAATTGTTTTGGGAGAATTTCTGATTTTCTTTGTTCTTCTTCAGCAGCAACAGTTGTTTGCTACTCTAGTATATTTTGTTTCGAAATGTTATATGCAATGAACAATGAGTTGGTTTCCTTCTCAAGGGCGGCAAAACACTCTCTAAAAGAACTGGTTTCCCACTCAGGGCAGTTCGTTATTTTTGTTAAGCATGGACATCAAACCCAATCTTCAGGCTCCCATAGCTGAAACTGTGGCAATTTTGTATCAATATGTTTTATAAATAGAATTAGTATTATTTAGGAAAAATAAAAATAATAAAAAAATCCACATAACTTAGCTACTTAGCTACTATTGTAATTACTATTTTAGCAAGTAGAAACAATTACAACTATTCTAAAAGTTAATAAACAATTCAACTATGTTGTTTTACAATACCAATAGAATTATAATGCCATTAGAAAATACATAGTGACCATAAATGATGATGTTTCACCATATTATTATGTTTGCCGTATAGAAATTGTATATAAATTCAAAATGTTTTGATTTTTAATTATAATGAGAAATTTGTTTAATGTTTTCAATACAAAGTGATAGTAAATTATGATGTTTCATCATATTATTAATGTTTGCTATATAGGAATTGTATAGAAATTTAAAATGTTTTGATTTTTAATTATAACGAGAAATTTGTTTAATGTTTTTAAATGGATTTTTATATTTTTTTATTGAATATATTTTTTGAAATTTAAAGATTTAAAAAAATAAAAATTAAAAATTAAAAATTAAAAAAAAAGGATTAATTTTTTTTTTTTTTTAAATGATTAGTTGTAATATTTGATTGGATTAAATATAGTTAAATATATGTAGTTAAATGTGACGTTTACTTTAAAAAAATAAGAGTAGACTAAAAAATATAAAATATAAAAATAGTCAAGTTTTACTAGCACAACCGGTTGAGGATGGGCCTCGTCAGCAAGGCGACTCAAGATCAAACTTCTTGGGAGGTGGTTGTGCCCTGTGCTAGGGGGAGACGAGGTGTGGCCCAGGCCAAGTGTGATCCCCGGGTGACTTTGACTGCTTAGATGCCCCTGGGTCATGGCTCCCCAAGCCACAAATCAATCCTGGAGGATCACAAACAACTTGAAAAAAAAAAAATTAACACCTTGAGTACCAACCATGCACCTCTCAAATCATCTCATCTCTTATAGGCTACGACCAATAGTATATTATACCTTTGGACCCCCGCATACGTCATTGGCAGATGGGTTACACAAAATTGGGTTGTGAATGAATTGGAGTTGGAGCAACAATTTTAGAAACATAACAAAATCCTCCACGAATTAGTGTTCTTTTCAATAACAACACCTAAAATTAATGACATGAAATAATACAAAAATGACACCTAACATGATAACATTTGAGTATCGACCATGTGCCTATAAAATCATCTTATCTCTTATACGCTACAACCAATGGTATATTGTACTTGTAGGCCCTAATATATGTCATTGGAAATTGGGTTACACAAATCTGAGTTGTGAATGAATTGGAGTTGGGAGAAACAATTTTAGGAACATAACAAAATCCTTCAAGGGTTAGTGTTATTTTAAGCAACATCCCCTAAAATGGAGAAGCGTTTCACAACATCATATTTTCAAGGGTTGTTAGTGCAATAGTAATTCGTGTCAAATTCCAAAGAAATAAGTAATCATTATTACCTCTGCTTAATTTATTCACCACAACTTTAGTATTGAACATTTAGGCCCGAGTCTAAATACCTAGGTCGCTTTCTCAACATGATCATAAATTAAATATTTCCTTTTGGCCCCACCTTGTATGGAGCAGTGGAACTTACCCCTTTACCTCCTCACATGTTTTACCTCCACACATACTTTACTCTCTCATAGACTTTAATTATGCACATGTCTTGCTTCCGCACATGCCTTACCTCCCTAGATCCCTTACTTCCGCCACTTTTAGACTTAGCAATATTTTCCAAGTGGAGAGACTTATAACACCGACCTATAGACATTAATATATGCACATATATATTTTCACTAATGAAATTAATAAATCTTGTTTCCATAAATTAATAGTTTATCTTGTAAGTATATATTTCTATTCAATTCTTACTCAGTAAAAACACAAAGATTACATTTAGACATAGTATCTTCTTTCACACACAAAATAAATCTAGCCCACCAAAAATATAGGGGAAAAAGGAAAGATTTCCACCAAATGAGGGAGAGTGTTTTATTAAATTCTTCTAATTAAATAGTTAATGTGAATATAACTTGACTTTTCTACTTTAGGCTCTATATCTATCTTGCATATCTATCTTGCATGCATCAAAGTAGCTTCATTTTTCTCCATGCAACCAAAAAAATGAATTATATGACTAGAGAAATCATATGACTGTGATATTTATTAATTCATTAACATATCTATAATATGCTTTAACTTCTCCGAATATATTAGGTCTGAGACCAAATCAAGTAAAATAAAACATTAAATATTTTGACTTCTCCGTGTTTCTGAAATATTACAAAAGGAATGATACTTACCCTTTTACCTTTGTATAGACTTTCACCTCCACATAGACTTTCGCTCACCACATGCATTGCTTCTGCATAGCCTTTAACTTCACACATGTCTTATTTCCACCAATTTTAGACTTAATAAGATTTTTCAAGTGTGCAAACTTATCACACAAGCCTATAGAAATTAATATATGCACATACATATTTCCGTTAATGAAATTAATAAATCTCATTTCTAAAAAATAAAAGTTTATCTCATAAATATAAATTCTTCTCCAATTCTTACCATGTAAAAACATGAAGATTACAATTGGACATACTATCTTTTTTCACACACGGAATAACTCTAGTCCACCAAAAATATAGTAGAAAGAGGAAAGATTTCCTCCAAATGAGAGAGTGTGTCATTACTCACTTGGAATAACTCTAGTCCACCAAAAATATAGTAGAAAAAGGAAAGATTTCCTCCAAATGAGAGAAAGTGTCATTACTCACTTTAAGCTTAACTTTCATATAAATACTATGGAAATATTTGTGTGTGGACTATATCAAATTTAATAAATTCTTCTAATTAAATAATTAATATGAATTTAAACCGAATTTACTACTTTAGGCTATATATTTGTCTTTCATACTTCAAAGTAGCTTCATTTATCACCATGTAACCCAAAAAGGAATTCTATGACTAGAGAAATCATCTAACCATCATATTTATTAATTCCTTAATTCTCCCAATATATTAGGTAGACCAAATCAAGTAAAAAAAAAACATAAAATATTCTAACTTCTTAATGCTTCTTAAATGTTATCGAAATAGACAAATGATACTTACCCTTTTACCTTCCTACTCAACAAATGCCTTGTCACAAAATCCTATACACATTAATATATTCACATACATATTTATATTAATGGAATTAATAAATCTTGTTTCCTAAAATTAAAAATTTATCTTGTAAATATAAATTCTTTTCAAATTATTATCAAATAAAAACAAGAAAATTATATATTTTTCATCTATATACTATGTTTATTTTTTCATATTTATAAGTTCATTAACTCTATAAATAAATTTAAATAAATTTCTAACTTATTATATAATATTGACTTTACTGGACTTTGTAATATATTTTTTTTTATCATATCTAATTTCGAAACAAAATTATAAATCATAATCTAAATATAAAAACTATGAACTTTATAACTATTACCCATGTCAATTAGAATTTCGAATTCAAAGAAACCTATTGGAATAATAAGATGAAGTATCACTATATTATTAATTATTTTTTAAAAATCAATCCAAAAAAAATTGCATGTAAACATGATGTGTGTGTAGAGTCAAAGTTGAAAGGGAAAAAAAAATTATTCAATAATCTTTCTATTCATTTAAAATTAAGATTAAAAATAAATATTGAATAATCTTTCTAATCATTTAAATTCAAGAAAAAAAATAAATATTGACTAATCTTTCTATTCATTTAAAGTGAAGATTAAAAATTCTCCCACGTGCACAAGTATTGAAAATGAGCTTTATTATAAAACAAGAAACCATGCTTCGTCTTGACTCTCGGATCAAAATGTTCCGGACTTGGAATTTTTTTTAATATATTTTGTAACCCTAGTTGAGTATAAAGCTAAACATTGTCATAAAAAGCGTTTATATTCTAAATCAATGTAATCAATGCGATGTGACCGCGCCGGCGAAATGAGATGAGCATCCAACGGCCGTCCTCGACCACGAATAAAGTAATGATGGGATCGAGATATGGAGATTGTAACGTGGCGAGCAGTTTCTGCATTTGTCCACCGACAGTGACAAATAAAGAAAGTAATTCCATAAGTCCTCTGCCAAACCCCCACCATGGGATTTTAAAAAGTCAATTAAACTCGTATACATGTACATATATTACAGGCCACATTCACAAAAGTCGTGATCAAAGAATTAGACTCGTTTATGCGTTATTACTTTTCTTTTCCAAAACCAGCATGAAAAATCAGCATAGAATTAGACTTGTTTATGGGTTATGATTCATTTTTAGTTTTGTAGATGTTAAAAATATATATATATTTTTTTCAAGTTTTTATTGCTTAATTAAGAATCAATTTGCATCAACTTTGGTGTGAAATAGGACGGTGGGAAAGGCCTAAAGAAGTTTGGGAAGAACATGTGTGTATTGGAATCGTCATTTTAGAATGTGATGCATTCAAAGACATGGGAATATATATGTTAGCACCGATTTTTCGGCAAGGGGATTGTTGGAAGGTTGGGTCAACTTATCATCAATTTAAATAAAACAAACATTAAATTGCAAAAGGCGAAAAATTGAGAATTGATGCTCCCATAGGCTATTTTTAGTCTCGTGGACGTTAAAATAGCATTTGATTTCATCAAGATTCTTTCAATATCTTTGATATTGCGAAGTGTTTTATTTAAAATCTATGATGTTTAAGATCAAAGTGACATTTTGGAACAAAAGATATTGCGAAGTGTTTTATTTAAAATCTATGATGTTTAAGATCAAAATGACATTTTGGAACAAAATGATGTCATTGATGACATTTTTTATGTTTGTTAATGTAAATTAAATATTAGTTTAGTTTTAAGAGTTGACTTGAGTGATCTAGACTTACACATGGAAAGAGTTAGTTTAAGTGGTTTAGAGTTAGACATGAGGTTCTTTAATATTTTTACTAGTTTTTATTGATCACTAGTTGGACTCTTTTTTATTCCATTGGAGCGAGACCTCGAAATCATGGTCAATGGTTTACCTGGTTTACCATCTATGAAATGTTGTGAAGTACTTTGGGGTTTCCTGTATTTTCATTGCAAGTTTAAAAAAAATGTCAGTCTAAAATCATTTTAAATTCAGATATGCTAAGCATTGAGAGGGATTAACCTCATACTCATGTATTCCATAATGGATGTCCTCAATCCTTTAAATAGACTTCATCATAACAAATATCCTATACAAAAACTATGGGCTTGAAGACCATAGTAATTTTATAGTTTAATTTAACTTTATAGTTTCACAATTATAAATATAATTAATTATTTTATTTTATTTTTTATAATTTTAATTACAAAGAGATTTGTACCTCTTATTATTTATTTTATTTTATTATTATTGACCAAGTCATTTTTATGTTGACATTACATTGTTGCCATATCGAGTTGGAGCTCGTCTCTCAACCCAATTAATCGTCTAAAACAATTGATTTTAATATTATTTATTTTATATTTATTTTATGAGAGTTTTTTTAAAGGTGGCAAAATCTATCATAGTTTAGTTGTCATTTGGAAATGAAAACAAACATCTTTAACTATTATTTGAAAAGTCAAAATCTAAATCTATTACATTTTGACCATTTTTGGACATATTTTATGGTCAATTTTGCTTGAGATTTTCCAGAGAAGATTCATTGGAATCACACATTTGAGCTTTGAAATTTGCATAATCGAAGTGCTCTAGGGGTTTCTCAAGGTGTTGGACCCGTTTACGCATTCAAAAACACACGTGAAATAACCAAAACGTAGAAGAGTTAAACTATGTTATTTAAAAATGTTAGTGACTCATCACCATTATTCAAGGAAAATTATGCCATCTAAATGACACATTGGTGATCCATGATGAGTTAGATTTTCATTCCTGCTAAGTGCTTTTAAATATTTCGGTCATTAACTTGTTTCCTTACATATGAGAAAGATGAACTCTTAGTCAATCATAAATATTTATAGATCTCACTCCATGATCAAAGGTGGTTTTAGCCTCATATAGCATTGCCAAGATACCTAATATCCCTTATTTTTCATCTTTATTAATATAGGGTAAAGGACATGTGCTCTCAAGTATCCACCTAAATTTAACTCTAAACAGGAAACCATAATTTTTTATTAAATTTTGGCATTGGTAAGATTGGATCATGGTCATGTTCAAGAATAACACTGGAATAGAGCGAGGAATTGAACCAATAACTTAACATCTAAAAGTAACTTAACAACACACATGATCACAGTTATCCAAAACCCCGTACATTACATGAAACTATAATTGTACTCCATTAAAAATTTCCTTTAATTTTTATTTTATTATAATTAATTCAATTATAATTAAAATATATATATATTTTAAATTTTTTAATTTTATTTTTTTATAATTAAAATAATTTATTTTAATTATATTAGAATAATTAATAATTATTAAAATTAGTTAAACTAACCTATTTTTAATTTAAATAACTTAATAAAATTATCTTCACTAAGTTTATATATATATATATATATATATATATAATAAT
>JAXQQM020077886.1:0-14044 GCA_034641835.2 Pinus albicaulis | reverse complement strand
TGTTGTGGTTCCCATGTTTTGGCCAGATTGGCAAGACCAAAATATGAGACAACATCAGAACCACTTTCAGACCTCAGGTTCTAGCCCTCCTGGGTCTAGAGAGGGATCTCTCTATGTTAAGAAAGGTTTGTGTCTTTGAAGCTCAAAAGTTAAGATATTAGGCTAGTTATAGGCTCAGGGTTTGTTTGTTTGGTTGGTTGTTGGGAATCAGGAAAGAAGGGTTGAGTATAAGACAAGGCTGAGCAAAGAGGATTTAGGTAGTGGAGAGATAATCCAAAGAAACAATCAAGACCATTGGGCAATGGAGTCAGGAAAGGGTTTACTTGCTATTAAATATGCAGGCTTTTAGCTGGGCTAGTCATCTAAAGCATTGGATCTTAAAGATGATAGCGGTATGAAATGGTAAGGGAGAGGATGAAAGCAAGGAAACCTTCCAAGGTGACCTTTCAGAAATCGGATCCAGGGACATGACATGCCATTTGACACCTGTGATCCAAAATCTAAAAGGTTAACTCTTCAAACAAGGAACATTAAAGGTTCAGAACACAAAGGTGAAAACCTGAGATCAGAGAGAGACTTTGAACTCTCAATGCTTTGGCCTCCAGCTTAAGGGAACTTAGAAAGGTTCAATTTATTGAAAAGGATCCTAGTGAGATAGAGACAGAGTCCTAGACCTCCCAGTGTTCCCAATTCATTCAATTAAATCCTAACAAGAACATCTAAGATAGATTTTGTTAATTCATACATCAGCTAGCAATATATCAGACCAATACACTAGTTAAATTAGCTTGAAATCAGCCCTCAGATAACACATACAGCAGAAAACATTGAAGGCAAGGAGAGCAGAAACATAGGGTACCTAACAAGGGTAAATCCTATGCCATATTTCTAATGCGAGCCAGTAGAAATGAAATGAAATGAACTACGAGGTAAAACAAATACAGAGATAGAAAAACATCACCATTGCTTTAAATCAGGATCCAAAGAAATGCGCTTGTCATATTAAAGAGCAACACCAGTCATGTACAAAATTACCAACAACTTGATATTCAGTCTGGAAATGTATCCCCCATCCTATTTTAAAACTTTACATAGAGACTATGTGTCAAAATAAACAGCTTGCAATTCTTAGATATCCAATCAACAACAAAAACACTGAGTTCCTTTGTGAATTTTATAGTTGAATGAGAGATAGAGTGATAGATGAAAACTAAATGCAGCATTAAAACTCAGAAGAGGAAGAGGGCCGAAGGCACTATTCTTTTTTAAATTCTGGGCATTTATCTCTGGTACTCTTTGGATGAAAGAGTGGTCTTCGTCAAGCTGCAAATTTACTCTAGGTATGTCCTTGATGTACTTGTTGTAGCACCTCTACAATACTCTGGTGAACTGAATCAAAATAGGTCAATATTTCAGGTCTTCCATATTGTGTAACAAATGCTTCTGATCTCATAGGAATTTTTTTTAGGGGGGGGGGGACTTCTCATGGACACTACGTAAACTGAAATAATAATGAGTAATGTGTCCTTTCTCAGGAGGAGACGTTCTTCTGATATAAACACCCTTATGATATGGTTTTCTATGCATTGGACCTTCTGAGTGATCCATGGGGTCTTCGATCTGGAACCTGCCTCTAAATTATTGGATTAAGGCTCAGAATCTCCACTTACAAGCCTTAAATTCTCTATTTTTTTCTTGATACTCTCTGTCGCTCCGTGATTGTCACTATCTGCGAAATCTGCGCTTTAATGGCTCTGGGCAGGTTTTTATAGAGTTTAACCCTGTTCCTTTAATGAAAGTCATGTCATAACAGCTTCCTAGGCCTTTCCTCATGATTTCGATCTCTGCACATGGTCTTCCCTGTGTTCTCTATCGCTGTAATAGAGACTGTGAATCATGGCAGTTGCCCACCGCCTGTAACCCTGCAAAACATGCAATCATGTTAAGAAAACTATGCACGAGGAGGGTGGATGCGGCGGGGATAATGAGGATGGAAATGAAAATTGGTGAAATGGCAGAACAGTTGCAGGTTAATGGCGGAAAACGCAGCGAACAGTGGAAGATGGTCATGGCGAAATTTGGCGGAATGCGAAAATTTGACATTTCGGCCTTTGAATGAAATATAGAGACGGGCCGATGAAAATGCGACAAAAACATGTGGAATGGTGATGTGGCGGGACCCGGTCAATGGTGTGACATGCAGTTAATCTGGATCGTCTGATCTTAGGAGGAGATCAACGGTCGAGAATGTATCGGAGGGCGACGAATGGTGGGCCAGGGGTCTATTTGCCTTGGATTATCCCCCGTGCAACTTCGTGGCATGATCACCATTGGATTAACTGCTTCAGATCGGATGGTGCAGGTGCATATCACGCCGGGTCAATCGCCGAACTTTAACGCGCAATGAGGGGTGGTTTTCAAATAGTGCTTGGTGCCATGTGTCCTGCGGTGAGTGGAATCGCTGTGAAATGAAAAATATCGCCCGCCCTCCGAAAGCGGTGCGACCGAAACTGGCAATTTTGAACGGGGCATGGGTGCAGGGACCACCGGATCAGGTGAAATACAGATGGTCAATTAGCGGGTTAAATGGATGGTTGTGATGCGATTAGTGGGGTGAATAGAGTGGGCCACGGGCACGACGCCGACCTGCGAAGGCCTTCCGATCTGTACAGATCAACGGTGGGCAGCGCTCCAGATATCCAAACGTGCTAAGCGCTCTCCGGGCTAGCGATTGGTTCTAGCGTTGGGCCATGTGGGGGGGGAAACGGTTTTGGGGGCTAGCCGAAGGGGGCTAGGCCTGTCATATATGTTAAAATATGGGTTTTCGACCCTTTTTAATGCAATTTGAGGCTAGGAAAGGGTAGCGATAGAGGAAAAAGGGGAAAATAGACCAAACAAGTGGTGTGTGTAGGATTTAAGGGAAAAGTGGGTGGTCTTAGGGGATTTGGAGAGGGATTTCTGGGGTAAAAAGGGGAATTTTGACAAAGGGAAAAAGGTTGAAATGGGGAATTATGCAGGGGTACAAAGGGAAAATGAAGGCCTTTTGGAGCACAATTTTTCACAATCAGTGGGGCTTATTGATTTAAGAACAGTAGACAGAAATAATCAAAGGAAGAGAGCATGGAGGAGCTTTCAAGGATGATGTGTTTTTAGGAGAAATGCATTCCTTGAAGGCTCATAAAATAGATGAGCCCCCTGCTTGCTTGTCAAGGAATTTATAGGGAGCTAATAGTGGCTCCACATGGGGATGGATTCTTGTTGAAGGAGTCAAGGATTCAGAACATGACCTTTGGTGTAGGCTAGATGCCTGGTACTTGACTCATTCATTTTCTTTCTTGGATCAGCTGCCACAAAGCATGAAGACATCATATCAGCAGAAAATTTCTCCCAAACAACTACCTACCCATACTATAGTCCTAACATTTTTTCTTCCAGGGTGCATTTGGACTAGTAGACCCTTTACATAATTTATTTTTCACAAAAAAGAAAATAAACCTATTCTAATTCTACCCTTATTTCTCCATGAGACCAGATTAAAATGTTGGCCTCATATGTTTCTCTACCTAATCTAATATCTGTTGGGATTAGACTGTCCAGCAGATTTCTTCTCTACATTCTACAACATAAATTTAAAAACAATCAAACTAGGATTAGATAGTCTAGTTTGTTGTGGGTCCAGAGCATAAAGACAGTTGCACATGGACAAAAAATTGTAGAAAACTGAAGACAAAAACTTGAAGGCTTGAAATCTGAAGTTTTGAAACATCCTTCTTTCTTTGTGACTCAGGTTTTGAGCTTGTTAGAGTCACTTTCTCTTCTTCATTTCAGCTCTAGTTTTGGGCATGTTAGAGCTGATGCTTTTCTTCTCTGCCAGCTTAGATTTTGATCTTGTTAGATCCAATGCTTTGCACCTTATAGGTTCATGATTTGAGCATGTATGAACCTCTCCTTTCTCTCTGTTTTTTGGAGCATTTTCTCTTTTTCTTGAAAACATAACACAGCAATGGTATTTACAATGGGAATGAAAACCGGAAATTGGAAATCAGCAGAAGTAGTGTTTGAGCATCCTACCATTGACAAGACCCCCAAACATTTCTGTACCATTTGGTTCTTGTAGAAAAAATTCATTTGGACCCACAGTGGCCTGGATGATGTATGGACCCTGCCACAAACTGTCAAACTTGCCATGCTTTCCTTTGTCCTCTCTCCTTGAGTCCCACTTCAGAACTTTATCTCCAATTTTGAAGTCAGAAGCTTTGGTTCTTTTGTCAAATAACTTCTTTATATTTTCCTGAACCTTCACAGCTCTGTTATAGACCTCCCCCCTTGTTTGTTGGAGATGAATTGTTTGGTTTATCCTTCTCACCATGTTGTCTTCTTCTGTCTGAATTTCTTGGACCAGTTTAATCATTGGCACTCCAAGGCTGGTAGGAAACACTGCCTCTATTCCATATACAAGTCGATATGGTGACATGCCAATGGATTTCTTTGTTGTAATTCTGTCATCCCACAGGGCATGTACTAGCTTCTTATGCCATGACTTTTTATTCTCTTCTAGTAGCTTTTTTATGATAGTCACCAAGCTCTTGTTTGATGATTTAGCTAAGCCATTACCTTGGGGGTAATAGGCAGTTGAATGACCGAGTGCTATTCGATACCTGTGAAAAAAATCAACCATCTTCTTGGATCCAAAAGCAGCAGCATTATCAGTGATTATTTTTCTTGGGAAACCAAACTGAGAGAGGATATGACCTTCCAGGAACCTAATGATGACTAAATCTATGGCATTCCTAGTAGGTATGGCCTCTATCCACTTAGTGAAGTAGTCTGTGGCTATTAAGATCCATTTGTGTTGTGCAGAAGAAGCAGGATGAATTTCTCCTATGAAATCTAGACCCCATTGCATAAATGGACCTTCAATAGTGATGGGTTGTAGAGGTAGAGGTAGGAGTTTTATTTTGCCTTCAAAAATCTGGCATTTGTGATAGGAAATTACCATCTTATGTATGTCATTGAAGAGTGTAGGCCAATAGTAGCCAGCTCTGAGTATTTTGTTAGCCGTGGCCTTCCAGTTCAGGTGGCCTCCACAATCCCCTGCATGGAATTCTTGTTTAATTCTTTCTGCTTCAGTCTCAGGCAAACATTTAAGCAATGGGCCATTTGTATTTTTCTAGTATAAGCATTCATTTAGTATGCGGTAGTTTCTGGATTTTAGCTTTAGGAATTTGGCCTTGGTCTTTGATAGTTCAGGAGCGGCATTGAGGTGTGTAAGCACATACAAAATGTCATAATACCAAGGAGAGATCTGAAACTTCTCTTCAACAGTGGGATCAGGCAATCCCTGTTGCTCGTCCAAGGCATCTACCATGTTTATGTCAAGGGCTTGTAAATTTTATCCAGCCATTATTTGAGCTAATCCCTGACCTTTGATTAGTTTTGTGGGTTTTATTTCAAGGTCATATTCTAGGATCACAGCAATCCATTTGCCCCTTTTCCCATCTGGGTCTTGGGACAAGATGTCTTTAACCGCTATATTTGGCACGTAGGCTATGGTGTGGGAATGCATTATGTACACCCTAAAGTCTTTCAAGGCCTTAACCAAGGCATATGCCTGTTTTTCCATTATGTTGTATTTCAAGGGTGCATCTCTCAGTGCTTTGCTGAAGAAAGAAATGGGTTGTTCCATTCCCTCTGGTTTTTTCTATAGTAGAACTACAGCCACTGTATGCTTGGAGGGAAATGAAAAAATCAGAAATTCTTGTGAGAAACCAGGGTTGATTAGGACAGGAGCCCGGGTGAGTGCAAGTTTAACTGATTCAAAAGATTTCTTAGCTTCAATAGTCCATTTAACTCCTACACCTTTCCTTAACATGTTTTTCATATTCCTAAGGTGTTCAGCTAAGTTGGGAATAAATCTCCTCAAGAAGTTAATTTTCCCAATGAAGGACTGTAACTCTTTGATGTTTCTTGGATGTGTGATTTGTGGTATTCCCTAAACTCTTTGTGGGTCTATCCTAATCCCCTTCTTAGATATGATGTGTCCAAGAAGCTTACCTTCTTGTAGCCCAAATACAGTATTTTTAGGATTCAATGACAGACCGAACCTTCTAAATTTTTCAAACACTCTTCTCACCCAGATAGATGACAATGAAGTGTCCTATTTCATCCGAAAAATCTATGTCCATTGCTCTTTCGAAGGTTGCACCAGCATTCATCAGTCCAAAGGGATTTTTTACATACATAAAATTGCCCCATGGAGTGGTCAAAGAAGTCTTGAGTTGGTCTTCTGGGAGTACTAAAACTTGGTTGTAACCTGAAAAACCATCCAACAGGGAGATCCTTTTTGAGCCTACTACTTTCTGAAGAATGTGTTCCATTTTTGGCAAAGGGTAGTTATCTTTGAGTGAGGCTTTATTAAGGTTCCTGAAATCTATACACAGTCTGATCTCACCTATTTTCTTTCTCACAGCCACTAGGTTTGAGACCCAATCAGAGAACCTCATAGGAACTATGATACTTGCCTCATACAGATTTATAATTTTTTTTTCCACTACAGGCAATTGTTTTGGGTTTATCCTGCGAAGTTTCTATCTGAACGGCTTCTGATCCTCTTTCAAAGGTATTTTGTGTTGTATAATGTTTGTGTCATAGGCTTTTAAGTCCTAATAGATCCAGGCAAACACATCAATGAATTCCTTGAATAGGTCAATGTATTTCTTTTTCATGTTTGCTGGTAGTGACTTAGCCAATTTAATCACCTTGGGTTTGTCTTCAGTGCCTATGTTGCATTCCTTGACATCAAAGTGTATGTGTTCTATAGTGGGATTTTTTTCTACATCATTGAAGTCAAAAAGGTATTATAAAGGTGTCATACCTCGAGGTATGTTCTTATCTTTTGCTTGCAACACCTCTACTTCCTCACTATCTGCATTTTCACATTTTTCATTTGGATTCCTAATCTGTTCATTTAAAGAGTTTATTTCTATGTTACAGGGTGTTTCCTCCTCTTCTAAGGGTTCTTCACTTAGGCAGCTATCATTAGATTTCGAGTCTGAATCGGAAAACTCAAACTCATTCCTGCCTACCAGGAAATCTTCAATCTGCTTATCTCCTTCAAAAACCTGCCAATATTTTTCATTATCTGGCACTGCAAGTCTGAATTTGGTCTGAATGATGATTTTTTGGCCACTGGGAGGTTTGTGATACGAACTAGCCATGCAGGCTAATCCATTTGCAATTGCATTATTAATCCTAGGGACAAACACCAGATCGTATTCTACAAAGGTTTTCAATAGATCCATAGCTTCATTCTTGTATGCTCTCAATGTATGATGTTTCGCTGTGTATTCACCATTCACTTGTTTTATTGATCATCTCAGAGTCTCCATGCACATCTATCCTATGGGCTCCTAATTTTTTCAATAGATTTAAGCCTAGGATAAGAGCCTCATACTCTGTGACATTGTTTGTATGTTTGAAATGCAGGTTACATGCATGGCTCTCTGCGTAGTCACTCTCTATGTTATGCACCCACACTCCTGCTCCTACAGTTCTCTTGGTGCATGACCCATCGAAATTCATTTCCCACAAGGGGTCGTGTTCGAGTTTCTCATTGTTTTCTTCTTGGTGTGGTGTATGAACTTGTGAAGGGTGACTAATCATTTGACTGCATTCTATTCCTTGTTCACTCTGAGTTTCGTTTTCAGTGCACTATCCAAAGTTTTCTACATCATTTTCTTCCGAGTCTAGGGTTTCCATTATGTTAAAGTCCATGGGTTCTGTTTCCTTGTTTGTATCTCTGTTTTTGAATTCTGAATCCTCTAAGGATTCATCATTGCAAAGGATGAAGGAGTCAAGATCTGTGTGTACAGAGTATAAAGGTGAGTTTTCAGGTTTTTCAGGGCTACTGACTAGGAATTTCATTTGTGCCTCTCTATACAGTCTTCTAAGTTGGCTGAAGACAGGGATTGTAGCATATGCCCCATCCATCTACATTGTACCTTGCAGCTTGGCTCCCCAGGACCTTGACAGCAACATGCCATACTTAGGTGGCACATCTACCACTACAACATCCATGACCATGCATTTGGCTGGAATCTAGGTTAAGTTCACACATAAATATTTAATCAGGCTAAGACACTTTACTCTGCAAGAGTCAAATGAATAGAGGTATTTATAGGGGCGGGTTATCTCTAGGCCTAATCTTTCCATAACTACTTTAGGCATCAATTTTTGTGAGGCCCCAGAGTCAAGCATTGCGTTGTGAAGGATATTATCATGGATATTGAGACTGATATAAAAATGAGGTACTACCCCTTCCTAAAACTTTCCTTATATCTCTGGACCAAACAGAAGGGTTGGTTGATCATCACTTAGATTTACAGTGTCACTATTTTCACCTACATTTAGTGCCTTCAAAATTTGGCCTTTATATACATCCTGAGTGGCTAGCTCAGAGAGTGGGACAGAGATTTTAATTTTCGCAATATCACTCTCCAAATTGAAAGTGCACTGACTCTTTGGAATGTTCAACTCTATTTTGTTTTCCACCACCTTCATGGCATAATTAGTGGGTTGATTCTCATTATGTATAGGCTTAGGAACTACTTTATCAGGAGCACTAACTGCAGTGCTAATACTACTAGTCAGTTGACTTTGTTTATCAGTGTTTTGGTTGTCTTTTTCTTTGTTTTTCCCAGAACTCTCAGCTGTTGATTTGTTACTTTCAGCAGTTGCTTTAGAAGATTTCTCAGGCCTTTTCTTGATGGAAATATCAGAAGCTTTGGGTTTAGAATTTTCTAGGCTCTTTGTGCTTCTGATTTCATACTGTTCTCTGACCTGCATAATGGAATTTTCAAATCCAAGTCTGTAATCCTCAGATTCTAATCTTTCCTCATCCCAATATGAAGGTGAGGGTTGATATTCTTCTGTGGAACAACTGTGGATTGAATTTTCTACTTCAAACATGTTTATAATGGTTCCCTCAGACTCTTCTATGATTCCCTCATCTTCATCGAGAAAGTTCTCTTGTAATGGGAGAATAACATGCTGATCTGATTCTCTTTGTCTATTGGGAGTGGTATTGTTTCTTCTAAAGTTTTGGTTCTGGTTATGATTTTGGTTTCTGTTTTGATTACTAACTGTGACAACCATTTTTTCCATCATTTTTTGTAGCTTTTCCATGTATTTGGATAGACAGTCATAATTGGGATCAGATGTGGAAGCTATAGTGTCATCTCTATATGTTACTCTCTTCTAAGCTCTCAATCTTTCTTTATTCTCAATCAGGTTAGCCTCTACACTCACTGCTCCCTTTTGCATGCCTTCCAATGTGTTGTAATCTCTCTCCCTAAGCTGGTAGGCCATGTCAGCATCAAAGCCTTCAGGGTATTTCACTAGGGCCAAACCTTGTGGAGATTTCATGTGAGGAGGAAGAGCGTTGTAAACACTATTAAACCTTGTAGAGTAATCATGGACACTCTCTCCTACGTTTCTCTTAAGATTCTTGTATTCTGCTAGGATTTGGAGAGGGTTTGCCTTAAATTCCCATTTTTTTATGAAAGTTTGATATAAAGCTGGGAGGTCTTGGATACTGTTAGGAGGTAGGCCTTTAAACCACTTGTTCACATCACCTCCTAATCTCTGGGCAAATATTCTCATTTTGACTGTATCATCATCTATCTCCATGTAGTCAAAAGAATCTTCCATCCTATCTACATGGTGTTGGGCTGTGGTTGACTCTTTTGCAGTGAAGTGTGGGATCTTTGATTGATAATCATTGGGTAAGGGCACTAGAGGCTGGGGTAATACTAGAGGTGCATACCAGGTTTCCACGATGACGTTTTGAGGAGGTAAGCGATTTTCTTGAGTAGCTGGTATATGGATGACAGGGACACTAGGACCAGCAGAATTCTGTTGGGCAGATCTAGGGTGGCAGAGCCCCAAGTTTTGAATGAAATGAATATCAGGAGGTGTAGATGGAGGGGATTCTCTATCCTTAATGCATTGACCACTATTAGACGTTGAATCGGGAAACTCAAGGTCTGGCTGGTCTAGAACACTGAACGACCTAGTTCTTGGTAGTCTGTTTGGTAGGTCTAGGTCGAAAGGTGAAACTAATAGAGTTGTAAAGTCTTCCGGTGCAAAGTTAGCTCTGTGGATGTGGCTGGAAATAGTTGGCCTTTTAGGTGTAGGAGATCCTTTGGGGATGCTTTCAGGGTTGTCAACTATTTTAGGTGGGTTTGGGTTATGATAAGCTCTTGTGTGAATGTTTCTTGAAGACAGAATGTTTTTTTCTAACCAATCAGCTTAACCCTACTTGTTACTTCTGATGTGGTTGATGTTGTCATGGAGGCTGGTCTCCCAGTGGAGTCTTATGTGAGTCAAAATAATCAGCAGGCCTATTGATCACTAGTGGAGTCTTTGATCTTTAAGGAACTATGGAGTCTCCAGGTGGAGGTTTTAGGATGTTTCTAGGAAGTGCACTATCCACCACAGTGCTTATGAAATATCCCTTTTCAAGGATATCCTGAAAACACAGCAAACTCCAACCAGAGATTGACTGGGAGGGCTTTTACCAGATATTTCACCTCTGAAAGAGAGTGAGATTCAGAGGCTACCTGGCCCTTTCCAGACTCTGTCTAAGAGTGTGGGAGAAACACAACAAATGGTGCAAAAATTGAATTGCAAGTGGAAGTGTTTCACTGCCAACCTAACCAGAGATTGTCGATTTTCTAAGTCTCTTGGGATGTAGTGAGATGGAAACTACTCAGAAGTTCCCCAGTGGAGTCACCATTATGTTGGGGTTCCCATGTTTTGGCCAGATTGGCAAGACCAAAAGATGAGACAACATCAGAACCACTTTCAGACCTCAGGATCTAGCCCTCCTCGGTCCAGAGAGGGATCTCTCTATTTCAAGAAAGGTTTGTGTCTTTGAAGCTCAAAATTTAAGATATTAGGCTAGTTATAGGCTCAGGGTTTGTTTGTTTGGTATTTGTTTGGTTGTTTGTTGGGAATCAGGAAAGAAGGGTTCAATATAAGACAAGGCTGAGAAAAGAGGATTTAGGTAGATGAGAGATAATTCAGAGACACAATCAAGACCATTGGGAAATGGAGTTAGGAAAGGGTTTACTTGCTATTCAATATGCAGGCTTTCAGTTGGTCTAGTCATCTAAAGCATTGGATCTTAAAGATGATACGGGTATGAAATGGTAAGGGAGAGGGTGAAATCAAGGAAACCTTCCAAGGTGACCTTTCAGAAATCAGATCCAGGGATAGGACATGCCATTGGACACCTGTGATCCAAAATCTAAAAGGTTAACTCTTCAGACAAGGAACATTAAAGGTTCAAAACACAAATGTGAAAACCTAAGATCAGAGAGAGACTTTGAACTCTCAATGCTTCAGCCTCCAGCTTAAGGGAACTTAGAAAGGTTCAATTAATTGAAAAGAATACTAGTGAGATAGAGATAGAGTCCTAGACCTCCCGGTGTTCCTAATTCATTCAATTAAATCCTAACAAGAACATCTAAAGACAGATTTCGTTAATTCATACATCAGCTAGCAATATATCAGACCACTACACTAGTTAAATTAGCTTGAAATCAGTCCTCATATAACACATACAGCAGAAAACATCGAAGGCAAGGAGAGCAGAAACATAGGGTACCTAAAAAGGGTAAATCCTATGCCAGAATTCTGATGCGAGACAGTAGAAATGAAATGAAATGAACTACGAGGTAAAACAAATACAGAGATAGAAAAACATCACCATTGCTTTAAATCATGATCCAAAGAAATGTGCTTGTCATATTAAAGAGCAACACCAGTCATGTAAAACATTACCAATAAATTGATATTTAGTCTGGAAATGTCTCCCCCAACCTATTTTACAACTTTACACAGAGACTATGTCTCAAAAGAAACATCTTTCAATTCTCAGATATCCAATCAATAACAAAAACATTGAGTTCCTTTGTGAATTTTATAGCTGAATGAGAGACAGAGGGGTAGATGAAAACTAAATGCAGCATTAAAACTCAGAAGAGGAAGGGGGCTGAATTCCCTATTGTGTTTTAAATTCTAGGCATTTATCTCTGGTACTCTTTGGATGAAAGAGTGGTCTTCATCAAGCTGCAAATTTACTCCAGGTATGTCCTTGATGTACTTGCTATAGCACCTCTGCAATACTCTGGTGAACTAAATCAAAACAGGTCAATATTTTAGGTCCGCCATATTGTGTAACAAATACTTCTGATCTCATAGGACTGTTGTTAGGGGGGGGGAACTTCTCATGGACACTACGTAAACTGAAACAATAATGAGTATTGTGTCCTTTCTCAGGAGGAGACGTTCTACCGATATAAACACCCTTGTGATATAGTTTTTTGTGTATTGGACCTTCTGAGCGATCCATGGGGTCTTTGATCTAGAACCTGCCTCTAAATTATTGGATTAAGGCTCAAAATCTCCACTTACAAGCCTTAAATTCTCTGCTTTTTTCTTGATACTCTCTATCGCTCCGTGATTTTCACTATCCATGAAATCTGTGCTTTAATAGCTCTAGGCAGGTTTTTACAGAGTTTAACCTTGTTCCTTTAATGAAAGTCATGTCATAACATCTTCCCAAGCCTTTCCTCATGATTTTGATCTCTACACATGGTCTTCCCTGTGTTCTCTGTCACTGTAACAGAGACTGTGAATCATGGCAGTTGCCCACCGCCTGTAACCCTGCAAAAAACACAATCATGTTAAGAAAAATATGCACGGGGAGGGTGGATGCGGCGGGGATAATGAGGATGGCAATGTAGACTGGTGAAATGGGAGAAAAGTTGCAGGTTGATGGCGGAAAACGCAGCGAACAGTGGAATATGGTCATGGCGAAATTTGGCAGAATGCGAAAATTTGACATTTTGGCCTTTGAATGAAATATATACGGGGGCCGACGAAAATGTGAAAAAAACACATGGAATGGTGACGTGGCGAGACCCGATCAATGGCGGGACATGAAGTTAATCTGGACCGTTCGATCTTAGGAGGAGATCGACGATCGAGAACACATCGAAGGGTGATGGATGGTGGACTAGGGGTCTATTCGCCTTGGAATATCCCCCGTGCAACTTCGTGGCGCGATCACCGTTAGATTAACTGCTTCAGATCGGATGGTGCATGCTCATATCGTGCCGGGTCAAACGCCGAACTTTAATGCGCGATGAGGGGCGATTTTCAAATAGTGCTCGGTGGCATGTGTCCTGCGGTGAGTGGAATCGCTGCGAAATGAAAAATACCGCCCGCCCTCCGAAAGCAGTGCGGTGGAAACCGACGGTTTGGAATAGGGCAGGGTGTGGGGACCACTGGATCGAGCGAAATATGGACCGTCGATCAGCGGGTTAAATGGACGGTTGTGATGTGATCGGTGGGGTGAACAGAGTGGGCCACAGGCGCGACACCGACCTGCGAAGGTCGTCCGATCTATACAGATCGATGGTGGGCAATGCTCCAGATATCCAAACGTGCTAAGCGCTCTCCGAGCTAGCGCTTGGTTCTAGCGCTAGGCCATGTGGGGGGGGAAACAGTTCTGGGGGCTAGCCGAAGGGGGCTAGGCCTATCATATATGTTAAAATATGTGTTTTCGGCCCTTTTTAATGCAATTTGAGGTTAGGAAAGGGTAGTGATAGAGGAAAAAGGGGAAAATAGACCAAACAAGGGGTGTGTGTAGAATTTAAGGGAAAAGCGGGTGGTGTTAGGGGATTTGGAGAGGGATTTCTGGGGTAAAAGGGGGAATTTTGACGAAGGGAAAAAGGTTGAAATGGGGAATTTTGTAGGGGTACAAAGGGAAAATGAAGGCCTTTTGGAGAAAAAATTTTCACAATCAGTGGGGCTTATTGATTTAAGAATAGCAGAGTGAAATAATCAAAGGCAGAGAGCATGGAGGAGCATTCAAGGATGATGTGTTTTCAGGATAAATGCATTCCTTGAAGGCTCATAAAACATATTATCCCCCTGCTTTCTTGTCAAGAAATTTATAGGGGGCTAACAGAATGCT
>JAXQQM020078209.1:0-15119 GCA_034641835.2 Pinus albicaulis | reverse complement strand
CCCAGCTGGTTTGCTGCTGGGCGAGGCTGTAACTTACTATTAGCTGAATCAAGCAATGGTGGCTGACCACCATGTCTGCATGCTGTGCTTTTCTAATTCCATGAGCAATATCATGCAATAAAGAGTTTAAGAATGCAGGTAAATTGATAGTGCATTTTTGTTTTAGCACAGCTAACAGCTTAAGATGGTGAGGTCTTACCACGTCTTTTCTACCGTCGCATGTTATGTAAGCCTGCACGATCCTGGCTAATTTTGTCCATGGTTCGCCTAGCGACGCCAGGTGTACTCCTCTCCCTTTGACTATTAGCCTCTGTCCTTCATCTTGAAAGATTTGCATGGCCTCCCGAATTCTGATTTTCTTCTAAGTCCAAACAGTTCCTTGTGCGGGGATGCCAGATACTTCTGCAATTATCTCATCGGTCACCGCTATCTGCCTTCCTCTGACTATGGAGGAACCTTCCTGCAGATTTAACAAGAATTCAGTAGCCACTGCTTCATGGGGTTGCTGCATTCTCATAAAGTATGTAATCCATCCCAGTTTGTCTAATATTCCCCGTGCAGCATCAGAGACAACCAACGTCTGAGGTTCGCTGCGAATTGGACGTCCTCCCATTTCTGTTCTTCGTTAATTGTTCTCAACACATGGTAACCTTAATGGAACAGCACAACACAGTTCGCTAAAATTCGTTATTTTCTGAAAATGCAAGGGTTTTAATTCATAAAAATCTATTGCAGAGATACAGGTGAAGAAATTTTGGGTATCTGATCTGCATGCAGATATTTCCGCCCCCCAAACGAATGAAAGGTCGACCTCGACCGTCGATTAAGGTGGCATGTGTGGAACAACAATAGGACGGCAGTGAAAAAACAGGCGCAATCATGATAAAGTCAATCAAATTAAGTAATTACTGAAATCGATGCGTAAGATAAATCGGTAATAATGAGGGAATCGCGATGTAATAATTCAAGTATGAGGTGAGGGGACAGCAAAAGATTAATGTAATTGCGCTATTTACCACATTAAAGTAATATGACCAATTAATAATATTTTTCATGTGTGATGGTTCGGGGATAGAACTTAAGGAATTTTATGCATTTCGTTTGATATTCAATAAAAATTATAGGAAAGAGGGTTAAATAACTATTGATTTGTATAAGTATGACTTCAATACTATTAACAGAGCTCTGCTGCCCACAGGTGTCCATAAAAAAAAAATGCTCACAAATTCAAAATACAAACTTAAAACAATCGTTCAAAAAGTGATGTTCCTTTAAAAGGAACAACAAAGATAATCTGCGAAATTGTTGTTCCTTTTAAAAGGAACAGCAAGGAAATGCTCTGCAGACATGTTGTTCCGTTTGAAAGGAACAGCAAAAACACTACGTGAAACTGTTGTTCCATTCGAAAGGAACAGCAAGGAAATGCTCTGCAGACATGCTGTTCCATTTGAAAGGAACGGCAAAAACACTACGCGAAACTGTTGTTCCATTCAAAAGGAACAGCAAGGAAATGCTCTGCAGACATGCTGTTCCATTTGAAAGGAACAACAAAAACACTGCGCGAAACTGCTGTTCCATTCAAAAGGAACAGCGGAAGTGCTGTTCCGTTAGAAAGGAACAGCAACGCGAAAAAACACATAATTTTTATTATTTTTCGTTTTTAAAGAAACTAAATTCAAACGAAATAAAGAAGTATTAACTAAACATCCATACCTAGGAAAATAAACTTCATTTCAATTTAATCTTGTGAAACTAAAGTGGAATATAGGAGGACCCATTCCAAGAAGGGCATCTCACTCAATGTTCAAATAATATTGTTCATTCCCTTACATCCATACCTAGGAAACTAGACTTCCTTTCAAGTTAATCGTGTGAAACTGAAGTGGAAGATAAAGTGACCCATTCCAAGAAGCTCATCTCACTTCAAAAATTTCTCGAGATTTCCAAGAATTTATAACGATATTAAGGTGCTATGCATTGTCTCCTTTATCACCTCATTGCATATAGTCAATTGTTTTTTAAATTTAAATTTATTCATCAATTTCAAAAAAAGTATTATATAAATTATATATAGTTGTTTTTATTTTGATTTATGTTTTAGAATTTTATTTTATTTATATTAATATATCAATTAGTTTTATATAAAATATTTTTATTTTTTTATATAACATTGATATTACAAAATATTGTAATAAATTTTATTTAATTAAATCTTCATGTATTTTTTATCATTAATAATAATAAAATAATTTAAAATAAAATTATAATTTTATTTTTTTTATCATTTTTTAATTTTAATAAAGTACTATTTAAATTATATAAAGTACCAATTCTAAAAACTTAATAATTGTTGTGTTTTATTATAGGAATAAAACTCTCGGATGAGAGTTGAAAAAACTCTAGGATGAGAGTTTTCAAAACTCTCATACGAGAGTTTTCAAAACTCTCATACGAGAGTTTTCAAAACTCTCATACGAGAGTTTTCAAAACTCTCATACGAGAGTTTTCAAAACTCTCATACGAGAGTTTCATTGGGTAAACTCGGGGCGCAAACTCCTCGTCCAGAGAGTTTTCTAAGCTTTCGGCGAGAGTTTGGCCATGTAAATGTAACTTTAGGTGGGTTAAACTCTCGGCCGAGAGTTTTAAAAATGTCTCGGCCGAGATTTTTTCTCGACCGAGAGTTTCTGGTCAACAGAAAACTCAGAAACCTCTGCATTTTTGAGAAACCTGCAACTTTGGAGGGGCAGAACACCTGCAAAAACAAAATGTTATATGTCGGACCAAGTACCATTAGATTCGTCTCTAAATCTAGTTTTTGATGATGTGAGATTTATCCAGTTTCATTAAAAAATTCAATTTTTATTAATTTTTTACTAAACTGTGTCACTATGGAATTTCATTTTTCGAAAAATTGCACTGAATGAAAATTCAATAACTTTCTAATGAGGACACCAAAAAATTCAAAAAAATCATGTTGCACTTCCTCTCCCTGTCTACTTCAAAAGGGTACTCTCATTTTTCTTATTGACGGTCACATTGAAAAGAAAATCAAAGGATTATAAAATGTACTGAAACATCATTGTTTTTTTTCTTCGTCCATTTCAAAAATTAATAAAAAATAGTGATTTAATCCAAAAATTACCGAAAAATAGTCTGTGCACTAGTGAAATATATGCAGATTATGATGCTATGGTTTTTTTCCAAAAAATGAATAACCTTCCCTAAAAAAAGTAAAGGATTATAAAGTGACTATTTATGTTTGCCTGAAAATTTCAAGTATATGCAGTTAGTAAACAATAAATTTACCCCTCTATATGTCAATATTTTTTTTTTTTTTAAATATGGGTATGGAGGTAAGACAATTCTCTCCAATTCTTGTTTTTATGTCAAAGCATAATTTGCAATAAAAATATGAGTTTAGTGGAGTTGAAGTTGAAAAACATAGAAAATTACAATTTTCAACGTCAAAAAAGGGCAAAAAGTGTTTCCCAACTTCACATTTTCACCCATATATATATATATATATATATATATATATATATATATATATATATATATATGTCCCTAACCCCTTAAACCGGGCTAATTCCCAACCCATAACCCTTGACCCCTTAAACCCTATTTCCTAAACCCTAAACCCTTAACCCCTAACCCCTTAAACCCTAATTCCCAACCCCAAACCAATTCAACACCCTAAACCCCTAAAAACCTAACCCATTTAAGTGTTTATTCCATTTAACCCCCAAAACCCTAACCCCTAACCCCTAAAATCCTTCACTACTAAATCCCCTAAACCTCTAAACCTATAACCCATTTAACCCCCTAAACCCTAAACCTCTAAACCCTTAACCCCTAACCCCTTAAACCCTAATTCCCAACCCCTAACCAATTCAACACCCTAAACCCCTAAAAAACTAACCCATTTAACCCCATTAACCCCTAACTTCTAACCCCTAAAATTCTTAACTGCTAAATCCCCTAACCCCCTAAACCTCTAAACCAACGATAACCCATTTAACCCCCTAAACCCTAAACCTGTAACCCCTTAAACCCTAATTCCCAACCCATAACGCATTCAACCCCTTAAACACCTAAACCTCTAACCCATTAACCCTTGACCCCTTAAACACTAATTCCTAACCCCTAACCCATTTAACCCCCTAAACCCTAAACATCTAAACCCTTAACCCCTAACCCATTTACCCCCACTAAACCTCTAAAACCCTAACCCATTTAACCCCTAAACGCTAAACCTCTAAACCCCTAACCCATTTAGCCCCTAAACGCTAAACCTCTAAACCCTTAACCCCTACCCCTAACTCGTTAACCCCTAACCCATTTAAGCCCTGAAACCCAAAAAACCTAACCCCTTAAACCCTAATTCCCAACCCCTAACCAATTCAACACCGTAAACCCCTAAAAACCTAACCCATTTAAGTGTGGATTCCATTTAACCCCCAAAACCCTAACCCCTAACCCTTAAAATCCTTCACTGCTAAATCCCCTAACCCCCTAAACCTCTAAACTTGTAACCCATTTAACCCCCTAAACCCTAAATCTCTAAACCCTTAACCCCTAACCCCTAAAACCCTAATTCCCAATGCCTAACCAATTAGACACCCTAAACCCCTAAAAAACTAACCCATTTAACCCCATTAACCACTAACTTCTAACCCCTAAAATCCTTAACTGCTAAATCCCCTAACCCCCTAAACCTCTAAACCAACCCTAACCCATTTAACCCCCTAAACCCAAAACCTATAACCCGTTAAACCCTAATTCCCAACCCATAACACATTCAACCCCTTAAACACCTAAACCTCTAACCCCTTAACCCTTGACCCCTTAAACCCTAATTCCTAACCAGGCTAACCCATTTAACCCCCTAAACCCTAAACCTCTAATCCTTTAACCCCTAACCCATTTACCCCCACTAAACCTCTAAACCCCTAACCTATTTAACCCCTAAACCATAAACCTCTAAACCCTTAACCCATACCCCTAACCGATTTAAGCCCCTAAACCCCAAAACCCCTAACCACTTCAACACCCTAAACCCCTAAAAACCTAACCCATTTAAGAGTGGCTCCATTTAACCCCCAAAACCCTAACCCCCAACACCTAAAATCCTTCACTGCTAAATCCCCTAACCCCCTAAACCTCTAAACATGTAACCCATATAACCCCCTAAAACCTAAACCTATAAACCCTTAACCCCTAACCCCTTAAACCTTAATTCCCAACCCATAACTCTTGACACCTTAAACCCTAATTCATAACCCCTAAACCCTTAACCCCCTAAAACCTAAACCTCTAAACCCTTAACCCCTAACCCATTTACCCCCACTAAACCTCTAAACCCCTAACCCATTTAACCCCTAAACCCTAAACCTCTAAACCCTTAACCCCTACCCCTAACCCGTTAATGCCTAACCCATTTAAGCCCCTAAACCCCAAAACCCCTAACCAATTCAACACCCGAAACCCCTAAAAACCTAACCCATTTAAGTATGGATTCCATTTAACCTCCAAAACCCTAACCCCTAACCCCTAAAATCCCTCACTGCTAAATCCCCTAACCCCCTAAACCTCTAAACATGTAACCCATTTAAGCCCCTAAACCCAAAAACCCCTAACCAATTCAACACCCTAAACCCCTAAAAACCTAACCCATTTAAGTGTGGATTCCATTTAACCCCCAAAACCCTAACCCCTAACCCCTAAAATCCTTCGCTGCTAAATCATGTAACCCCCTAAACCTCTAAACCTATACCCCATTTAACCCCCTAAACCCTAAACTTCTAAACCCTTAACCCCTAACCCCTTAAACCATAATTCCCAACCCATAACCCTTGACCCCTTAAACCCTAATTCCTAACCCCTAAACCCTTAACCCTCTAAACCCTAAACCTCTAAACCCTTAACCCCCAAACCATTTACCCCTACTAAACCTCTAAACCCCTAACCCATTTAACCCCTAAACCCTAAACCTCTAAACCCTTAACCCCTACCCCTAACCCGTTAACCCTTAACCCATTTAAGCCCCTAAACCCCAAAACCCCTAACCCCTTAATCCCTAATTCCCAACCCATAACCCTTGACCCCTTAAACCCTAATTCCTTACCCCTCAACCCTTAACCCCTAATCCCTTAAACCCTAATTCCCAACCCCTAACCAATTCAACACCCTAAACCCCTAAAAACCTAACCCATTTAATTGTGGATTCAATTTAACCCCCAAAAAACCTAACCCCTAACCCCTAAAATCCTTCATTGCTAAATCCCCTAACCCCCTAAACCTCTAAACCTGTAACCCATTTAACCCCCTAAACCCTAAACCTCTAAAACCTTAACCCCTAACCCCTTAAACCCTAATTCCCAACCCCTAACCAATTAGACACCCTAAACCCCGAAAAACCTAACCCATTTAAGTGTGGATTCCATTTAACCCCCAAAACCCTAACCCATAACCCCTAAATCCTTCATTGCTAAATCCCCTAACCCCCTAAACCTCTAAACCTGTAACCCATTAACCTCTAAACCTATAACCCCTTGGAAGGATTGTCTGTAAGTGGAGGGCCCGGTTATTGAGCCGGCCATCCTTTTCCATCTCGGAGCGGGTAAAGCCATCCCTCCTTCAATAGAAAAAATTAGCTCTTCCCAACTGATTTGCTGCTGGGCGAGGCTGTAACTTACTATTAGCCGAATCAAGCAATGGTGGCTGACCACCATGTCTGCATGCTGTGATTTTCTAATTCCACGAGCAATATCATGCAATAAAGAGTTTAAGAATGCAGGTAAATTGATAGTGCATTTTTGTTTTAGCATAGCTAACAGCTTAAGATGGCGAGGTCTTACCACGTCTTTTCTACCGTCGCATGTTATGTAAGCCTGCACGATCCTGGCTAATTCTGTCCATGGTTCGCCTAGCGACGCCGGGTGTACTCCTCTCCCTTTGACTATTAGCCTCTGTCCTTCATCTTGAAAGATTTGAATGGCCTCCCGAATTCTGATTTTCTTCTGAGTCCAGACAGTTCCTTGTGCGGGGATGCCGGATACTTCTGCAATTATCTCATCGGTCACTGCTATCTGCCTTCCTCTGACTGTGGAGGAACCTTCCTGCAGATTTAACAAGAATTCAGTAGCCACTGCTTCATGGGGTTGCTGCATTCTCATAAAGTATGTAATCCATCCCGGTTTGTCTAATATTGCCCGTGCAGCATCAGAGACAACCAACGTCTGAGGTTCGCTGCAAATTGGATGTCCTCCCATTTCTGTTCTTCGTTAATTGTTCTCAACACACGGTAACCTTAATGGAACAGCACAGCACAGTTCGCTAAAATTCGTTATTTTCTGAAAATGCAAGGGTTTTAATTCATAAAAATCTATTGCAGAGATACAGGTGAAGAAATTTTGGGTATCTGATCTGCATGCAGATATTTCCGGCCCCCAAATGAATGAAAGGTCGACCTCGACCATCGATTAAGGTGGCATGTGTGGAACAACAATAGGACGACAGTGAAAAAACAGGCGCAATCATGATAAAGTCAATCAAATTAAGTAATTACTGAAATCGATGCGTAAGATAAATCGGTAATAATGAGGGAATCGCGTTGTAATAATTCAAGTATGAGGTGAAGGGACAGCAAAAGATTAATGTAATTGCACTATTTACCACATTAAAGTAATATGACCGATTTATAATATTTTTCATGTGTGATGGTTCGGGGATAGAACTTAAGGAATTTTATGCATTTCTTTTGATATTCAATAAAAATTATAGGAAAGAGGGTTAAATAACTATTGATTTGTATAAGTATGACTTCAATACCATTAACAGAGCTCTGCTGCCCACAGGTGTCCATAAAAAAAAATGCTCACAAATTCAAAATACAAACTTAAAACAATCGTTCAAAAAGTGATGTTCCTTTAAAAGGAACAGCAAAGATAATCTGCGAAACTGTTGTTCCTTTTAAAAGGAACAGCAAGGAAATGCTCTGCAGACATGTTGTTCCATTTGAAAGGAACAGCAAAAACACTACGCGAAATTGTTGTTCCATTCGAAAGGAATAGCAAGGAAATGCTCTGCAGACATGTTGTTCCATTTGAAAGGAACAGAAAAAACACTGCGCGAAACTCCTGTTCCATTCGAAAGGAACGGCGGAAGTGCTGTTCCGTTAGAAAGGAACAGCAACGCGAAAAAAACACAGAATTTTTATTATTTTTCGTTTTTAAAGAAACTAAATTCAAACGAAATAAAGAAGTATTAACGAAACATCCATACCTAGGAAAATAAACTTCATTTCAATTTAATCTTGTGAAACTAAAGTGGAATATAGGAGGACCCATTCCAAGAAGGGCATCTCACTCAATGTTCAAATAATATTGTTCATTCCCTTACATCCATACCTAGGAAAATAGACTTCCTTTCAAGTTAATGGTGTGAAACTGAAGTGGAAGATAAAGTGACCCATTCCAAGAAGCTCATCTCACTTCAAAAATTTCTCGAGATTTCCAAGAATTTATAACGATATTAAGGTGCTATGCATTGTCTCCTTTATCACCTCATTGCATTTAGTCAATTGTTTTTTAAATTTAAATTTATTCATTAATTTAAAAAAAAATATTATAATTACAAAATATTGTAACAAATTTTATTTAATTAAATCTTCATGTATTTTTTATCATTAATAATAATAAAATAATTTAAAATAAAATAATTTAAAATAAAATTATAATTTTATTATTTTTTATCATTTTTTAATTTTAATAAAGTACTATTTAAATTATATAAAGTACCAATTCTAAAAACTTAATAATTGTTGTGTTTTATTATAGGAATAAAACTCGAGTTGAAAAAACTCTAGGATGAGAGTTTTTAAAACTCTCATACGAGAGTTTTCAAAACTCTCATACGAGAGTTTTCAAAACTCTCATACGAGAGTTTTCAAAACTCTCATACGAGAGTTTTCAAAACTCTCATACGAGAGTTTTCAAAACTCTCATACGAGAGTTTTCTAAACTCTCATACGAGAGTTTCATTGGGTAAACTCTCGGGCGCAAACTCTCGTCCGAGAGTTTTTTAAACTTTCGGCCGAGAGTTTGGCCATGCGTTTAAATGTAACTCTAGGCGGGTTAAACTCTCGGTCGAGAGTTTTATAAATTTCTCGTCCGAGACATTATCTCGGCCGAGAGTTTCTAGTCAACGAAAAACACAGAAAATTCTGCAGTTTTCAGGAACCTGCAACTTTGGAGGGGCAGAACACCTACAAAAACAAAATGTTATATGTCGTACCAAGTACCATTAGATTCATCTCTGAATCTAGTTTCTGATGATATGAGATTTGTGGAGTTTCATTAAAAAATTCAATTTTTTATTAATTTTTTACTAAACTCTGTCACTATGGAATTTCATTTTTCGAAAAATTGCACTGAATGAAAATTCAATAACTTTCTAATGAGGACACCAAAAAATTCAAAAAAATCATGCTGCACTTCCTCTCCCTGTCTACTTCAAAAGGGTACTCTCATTTTTCTTATTGACGGTCACATTGAAAAGAAAATCAAAGGATTATAAAATGTACTGAAACATCACTGTTTTTTTTCTTCGTCCATTTCAAAAAATAATAAAAAATAGTGATTTAATCCGAAAATTACTGAAAAATAGTCTGTGCACTAGTGCAATATATGCAGATTATGATGCTATGGTTTTTTTCCAAAAAATGAATAACCTTCCCTAAAAAAAGTAAGGGATTATAAAGTGACTATTTATGTTTGCCTGAAAAGTTCAAGTATATGCAGTTAGTAAACAAGAAATTTACCCCTCTATATGTCAATATTTAAAAAAAAAAAAAATATGGGTATGGAGGTAAGACAATTCTCTACAATTCTTGTTTTTCTGTCAAAGCATAATTTGCAATAAAAATATGAGTTTAGTGGAGTTGAAGTTGAAAAACATAGAAAATTACAATTTTCAACGTCAAAAAAGGGCAAAAAGTGTTTCCCAACTTCACATTTTCACCCTAGACCAAAATGTGTTGAGGAACCTGCTATCTCGATCTGATATGATAGACTTTGGGATCCCAAAGTGCACCCACACTCGTTCAAAGAAGAGTTTAGCAGTGGCTTCTGCTGTGATATTCTTCTTACAGGCCGCCATAATGGCCATCTTCGATAATCTGTCAATGACCATGAAAACATAGTCATTTCCATTCTTAGTAGAAGGCAGGCCCGACAAGTAATCCATGGAGATGGATTCTCAAGTTCGACTAGGGTAGGTAGTGGAGTATATAGGCCTTGCTTCTTGATGGTCGGTTTGGCAATGGCATAAGCAGTGCAGGATTTTATGTTCTTCTTGACATCCTTTCGAAGGTTCGGCCAATAGAAATACTTCTGTAGTATTGCCATTGTTTTCTCGACCCTGAAATGCCCAGCAAATCGACTGTAGTGTGCTTCCCATATCATCTTGGCACGCTCACTTGAAGGAACACAAAGGTGTCCCAGGTGACATAAAAGTGCATCTTGGAGGTGAAAATTTGGAACTTGCATACCCCCCAAGAGTGCCTTGTAAGGGTGGCCGAATTCTGGGTCGCTCTTGTAGAGAAGAGGCCAATCAGAAGTCTTGTGCCCACAAGAGTTGAGAATGGTGGTGAGCGCCACGATCGGTGGTCGGCTGAGGTAGTCTGCAACATTATTGGTGCTACCATTTTTGTACTTGATGTTCAAATGAAACTGTTGCAGATATGTGGACCACTTCTGATGGTGATCATTCCGCAACTTCCCTTGTGTCGGTATGAACTGCAGGGGCCGGTGGTCTATGTTTATGATTGTTTCCTTCCCCAAAATGTAATGCTTCCATTGTCGACAAGCTTGCACAATAGAATACATTTCTTTGTCATAAGTGAGATACTTGCGAACTGTGTCAGACAATGTCTCACTGTGATATGCCACCGGATGTCCCTATTGAGTAAGAACTGGCCCAATAGCATAGCCAGAGGCATCTGTATCGATATCAAATGGATGTTGCAAGTATGGTAATGTGAGCACTGGGGCAGAACAGAGGAGATTTTTCAATTCTGTGAACACCTTCTGTTGAGGTTCCGACCAAAAGAATTTCGCTCTCGCTCCTCCCTTAGTGACTTGACTCAAGGGCCAAGTGATATGAGAGAATCTCAACACAAACCTATGGTAGAAATTAGCAAGACCCAGAAAGCTACGAAGCTCTGTTATAGTGGTTGGGGCTAGCCAATCCGGAATGACTTGGATCTTGGTTGGATCCACATGCACACCCTTTTCATCAATAATGTATCCTAGATATTGAACCTGGGTCATGCCAAAAGTGCACTTCTCCAAATTGGCACAAAACTTGTGTTGCCGCAGTGTTTGGAGGACTTCTCGGATGTGGTGGAGGTGCTCTTCCCAAGTCTGGTTGAAGATCAGAATGTCATCCAAGTATACCACTACAAATGAGTTGGTGAATGGACACAAGATGTCATCCATCAACCTCATGAAGGTTGCGGGAGAATTTGTTAATCTGTAAGGCATGACGAGCCATTCGAAAAGGCCCTCCTTGGCTTTGAAGGCAGTCTTCCACACATCAGAGGGTTCGATTGGTACCTGGTGATACCCAAACTTCAAGTCGATCTTGCTGAAATATTTTGCACCTTTGAGTTGGTCCAGAAGGTCATCAATCCGTGGGATCGGGTACCTATTCCGGACAGTGATCTTATTCAGCGTTGATAGTCAATACAAAGTCTCCACGTCCCATCCTTCTTCTGTACCAATACGATCGGGCTCCCACAGGGCGATGAACTTGGTCAGATGGGACCCTTCTGTAGCAGCTCCTGAATCTACCTCTTGATTTCATCATTCTCCAGAACAGAGCGCCGATAGATCGGTTCGTTGGGTAGCACACACTCGGGGTCGATCAATCGGGTGCTTGACCCCGACGTTGCGCAGGAACCCCGTGGGTGAGGTGAAGATGTCCTCGTAGTCCTCCACAACCTTATCTATTTGTTGTCGTGCGCAGGAGCCCCCGTCCGGGAGGTCGCGCGCGCCTTCTTCTCGCCCGGGGACGGATCATCGTGAAAAAAAATTTCCTAGTTTGGGAAATGAGCTTACTATGCAGTTTTGCGTAAACAAAGAGATAGACGTTAGAGGTGGTACCCTCCTGCATCCCGTACAACTTATTTCCAAAGTAATAATAACAAGACGAGGTCCAATAACAGCACGAGGCCGAGACTCATACACAACATGACCCTTCCACAAGTATGGTTGTCCTAATAATACATCAGAAACATCAATAGGAGCAACGTCACATAATACCTCATCCGTGAAGGGCTTGATGTTAAAGGGAAGGCGGCACTGCTGGCTGACACGTAGATCTCATCGTTGGTGAAGCCACTTGATGGTGTGTGGATGTGGGTGAGTTGTGGTCGGTAAGCCCAACCGCTTCATGGCGTCTGCCGAAATGAGGTTCTTTTGGCTCCCATTTTCGACAATGAACTCTACCGAGGAGCCCTTTACCCACATCTAGGAGTGGAAGAGACGTTCCTCCTCCTCCGGATCTTCCGGTTCCTCCTTATGGCTCTTCGTAGTGGCAACAATGGAATTGGGCTCTACATCAATAATCAGTTTCCCTTTGTCATTCCCCTTGTCAGGTTCTGATTCAGAGTCGGAGCATGCATCTGACTCAGAAGCCCGCATCTCGGCCACCAGCGAATAGTTGGCCCGACACTCACTTGTGTTGTGAGTGGAGCTCTTATGGAACTCACACCACTTTCCCATGTCCTTCTTTGGCTTTGCGGTGCTATTCTTTTCTTGTGGCTTTGACGGGTTGTCTTTAGCCGCCATGCCTTGGCTCTATCCTTTGTTCTGCGGTTTGGAAGCACCTTTCCTTTGCTTTTGATTCACAAATCCAAAGTCTCGCTTCTTCTGTTTGAATTTCTGCTCAATCTTGGCAGCATACCGGTATGCCGTACCAAGCGAAGAGATGTCGAGGAACTCCATTTGCTCCTGAATGTATCTATGGAGACAGCTGCAATAATTTAGCACTAGATGTTTCTTTGAATCTTTGATACCCAAATTTGTGCACAGGGTATGGAACAGATTCGTCAGCTCATGCACATCTTGATCCCTTTGTTGTTGCAGCATGGTCCATTGTATGTACTTGTCCTCATAGCTCCCCACGGGATAGTATTGTTCCTTGATGGTGTCTTGGAAAGAATTCCAAGTGGGTATAGTCGATAACAGAGAGGGTTCTGTTCGGTCCTTGTTCCGCGCAGTTTCCACCGGCCCTTAACATGGGGGTAGCCGTTGAGCCTCAAATTTGTGCTTTTCCTTCACCTCATTTTTACCTCATTTTCCTTTGGTCTTATCTTAAACCCAATTGATCAATAAATATAGTTAAAATTACTTCTAGAATGATTTACATGGACTCGACTTGTTGAATTTGTGATTTTTGCCATCGTTAAGCATTTTGACCTAACTTAGCCGGCAGAATGCACATTCCGTAGCTAACCGGCGATTCTCAGCCTACCTTCATGTTTGAGTATGTTCCGTGGCCTTCTGAGAAAACCGCATAAGGGCATGATCCACGTCCCGTCTACATGGTTCGTGGGCATGATCCACGTCCTGTCTACATGGTTCGTTGCTCATCATGGAGGAAGAGATGGATTCTGGGTACGGTTATGCACGTGGGAACACATTTATGAAAGGAGACTCCTACTAGGACTGTCTCAGTCCAGATGTCTTTTCTTCTTCACGTAGCCACCTCAAAGACTCCTAATATGATTCGGATAAGGAAAGACATTATTCCTAAATTATTGTAATTATTCTTACTTGCATTTACTTTATAAACTCTTGAGTAGAACGAGAGCTTCGTTAGAGATTTTATGTTAGATTTGCTGCTAGATTTTGTTCAAACTCTGTGATACATTCCTAAAAACGCAAAGTGTTATGCTCAAACTTTTGCATCGTTAATGGAGTAGACAAAGTTATTTTGAAGGCGTGATTTAATTGAGAGTTGAATGCCGTCAAGTGGTAGAGGGCCCCTGCCTCTTGCACGGATTTCTTTTGCGTAATTAGATAAGTTTTCTTCTAGCTGCCTTTACACTTTGCATTTGAATTAATAGTTATTTTTGTTAGTTACTGTAGACGTTCTCATTCTAACTCTTCCACCAGAAGATACTCTTCCAAAAGACCATAATGATGAATGTTGAATGACTATGGTATTGTAGAAATAGGAGCGAATTTGGTGGTTATTTTAACCAGGCCACTGTAGTCGTGATCCATTCTAGCTCTTCCACAAGAATATACCTTTTCCAAATGACACAAATATAATTGCTGAATGACCAGGGTATCAGAGACGATGAATGCATAGTTGTTAACGCCATTATCGTAGTTATATTCATCTTCAGCTCTTCTATTTGAAAGATATTTCCTTCAACAAATGATAATTGATAATGATGAATGATGAATAGCTATAGTACTGTAGGAGTTAGTTGTAGTTTTTGCTATTCACTATCATAAGTTACACTTGTTCTAATCACTCTTCCACAAGAAGAAACTCTTCCAAGACATCCTTAAGAAGCTCAAGACATGACTGTGATAATGAATGATTTAGTTGTGTGTTTGTACTAAGTATCATCCCTGTCCTTGCTCTTAAACGCTTGCCCAAGACATCATAATGACGAGTAGGGTATGGATGTGATAACTTAGTTTTTCATTTGCTTTCAGTTCATTTGCTTTCAATTGCATACAATTACACAGTCAGAATTGTTCTATCCCTTCCAAAAGAAGGAACTCTTCCAAAATATCACTAATGATGAACAAACAGATTGTGTAACTTCATAGAATAATGCATGTTAGTATAGTTAGAATACTCCGGAGTTTCATTGCATTTAATTCATGTTCAGTTACTTTGTTTCAAGTTTGATGATGACTTATAGTTCAGCATTGTTCTAGATTAGTGGCATCTTAGGTTCATTCTTAGATTACACTTGCATCTCATGTTCAAATTGTTATCCATTGCACAATAGATTACTTTAGTTGTTAGGAAAAACAAGACAGCCTTCATTATTCACAAACCTCTTCTTGTTCTAAAAACTACAAATGATCCAT